>JAINUG010000067.1:4198949-4213949 GCA_029706075.1 Aldrovandia affinis | reverse complement strand
TTTGAATGAGAATGGGGAGGACGGCTGTGGGGGGGGGGGCTGTTTCTCCTTTTGTGTAACAGGTCCTGCTGCTTTGGGCCTCCAACATTTTATTGAACTGCAGAGCGGGGAGACCCCCGTCCTCCCATTCCCTCTGTGCTGTAGCTCTGCCTCCCTCCCTCCCTCTCTTCCACCCGCGCTGGTTCCTTCGCTCATTAGCATAGCAGCTGCCGAGTGTGGGGTGGGGACCGAACAGAATGGGGAGGCGTGGGGGGGTTGGGTGGGTTGGGTGGGTTTGGGGGTTAGGGGCTCCAGTCAATGGCGGGCCGTCTGGGACATGAATAGAGCTGAGCAGGGCTCAGTGGCCAGGACAAAAGAGGAGAGGAGAGAAGAATGAGGGAGTGAATGGGTCGGCTTGTCACTGTGTGCCAGGGAGAGCAGAATGGAGTGAAAGAATGAAAGAAAGTTAAAAGGAGCTGAGGGCAGGCAAGAACCGGCCTGGCCACCTGTCTCTCTCCCTCTCCATCTCTCTCCCTTCTCCGTGCACAGGCCTTGGGGGCGAATGGGTGTAGTCTGCGTGTCTACCCTCCGTCCTGGAGACACGCAGTCCTGAGGATTTGGGGTTCAACTCTCGACCAGCAGCCAATAGACACAACAACGGGCGATTCAACTTCCCATCTACTCTGTGGCTCCAAGTCATTAAGACCTGATCAAAATCGAGTACCAGCAATATGGGTCCCCATTCAACGCAGGAGATAGCATAATAACAAGGGTGATAGTAAAGAAAAAATGACATCAGACAACAACAAAAACATTACAACTCGCATGAGAAAACACTGAAACACTGTTGACACACAAGAAAATCTTTGGGCCCAGATTAAAATGAACTGCAATGTGTATTGTCCTCAACATTGAGTAATGAATTTGAATGAATTTAGCATTATTTTTGGAATTCGTTGCATTAAACACATGGAGAGTTCAGTCTCATTTACTCCACCCTTGTCCCTGCTCTAATTCTCTGCACTGTTTTATTCTGCACTGTTTTATTCTGCCCTAAAATGTGCCCAGCCATCAGGCCAGGGTCACATCTTATATTCTTATGTTTGTGGGTGGATTGTTTTCTACCATGTATACTTTTAAATATTTATTTATTATTGCCCAGCCAATGTCATTTGTCTTGCCAGGGTCACATCTTTTATTCTTATGTGATTGGCAATTAAAGTTTTTCTGTTTCTGATTCTGATTCTGATTCTGATTATTGAGTTACAGGAGAAACTCAATAATCAAGACAAAGCTCAAGATTATTGTCATGTCTGGTGAAAATGAAATGAAATGTGGCCTGTGAGGTTTTTCCAGGAGATCTTTCGATTGATAGAAATGGACATTGGCGATGGTGGATAGTGGACAAGTGACTGCACTAGCTAGAATGTCCATTTGCTCCAATCTCCACACTGTCCACTGTTCTGTCTCTCTACTCTTCACCTCAATTTCAAAATGTCTCCTGTGCCCAACTCTCTACTCTCTACTTCAGTCTCCACACTGTCCACTGTGTCCGTCTACTCTTCACCTCTTTCAAAATGTCTCCTGTGCCCACCTCACTTTCAAAATGTCTCCTACTCTTCACCTCAATTTCAAAATGTCTCCTGTGCCCAACTCTCTACTTCAGTCTCCACACTGTCCACTGTGTCCGTCTCTCTACTCTTCACCTCAATTTCAAAATGTCTCCTGTGCCCAACTCTCTACTCTCTACTTCAGTCTCCACACTGTCCACTGTGTCCGTCTCTCTACTCTTCACCTCAATTTCAAAATGTCTCCTGTGCCCAACTCTCTACTCTCTACTTCAGTCTCCACACTGTAAAATGTGTCTGTCTCTATGCTGATGCTCAGGAAAGTTCATGACCAAAATATTTGTGATTTTATATCGATTGCTTTTCCAGTTTTGTGTGCATGGTAGATATATTGAATATTAAAATGATGAATTGTGCAAGCAAACAAAACATGAGCAATAAATGTGACTACCAGCAAACACGTCCAAATACATAAGGAATCATGCTCTGCTGCCCCTTCCTGTCTATTTTCTGTGAGACTCTTCAGTCTCTCTGACTGTGGCAGTTTCTCCTGCACATTTCTGTTCCTCCAACTGGAGCCTCTGGATTTCATCTGGCAGATCTGACAATGTGGCATAACATTTATAATTGAGAATGTGGGTCAAGTAAAATGTGTTCTTAATTTCCCTTTATTCATCACACTCACACATTAGTAATTGCAGTTGTGTCTCATTCTTTTGAACGTGACAGCGTTTACATGGGGCGGACGCGTCTTCTTAACTCCGTCGGCCGCGTTAGTACAGTTACACGATTCTTACTTTGCTCCTCTACATCTCCCTGTCAACGGCCCAACTGGATGAGTTCAACTCCTAAGAATGTGCTGTTTTCACATCCAAAGTGACTGCACATGTCTGTTGGTGTTAGTGGGGGTTGAAGGGGAGACTCGTAACTTGAAACCGTATTAGATGGTGTGCATCGGGTTGTGAATGCACTGTTCATGTCAGCACTGATAGTTCACCGTTCCAAAGACAGCCGGGTTTTTGAAGATTCCTGTGGGGCCAGGAGCTCCTCATTGTTTCGTTCATTGGGAAACCTGCACCCCACCCACTCCCACCTGAAAAAGAAAAGAATTAACATGACCCAGATCAATGCAGTCCTACAGGTAGGACTGCATTGGTAGGTAGGTAGTAGAACGCACGCAAACACACATACACAGAAGCAGACACAACCAGAACACACACACACACACACACATGTAAATGCAGAGAGACAGACACAATTACAGCACAGACACACACACACACACACATGCACAGAGACAGACACAATTACAGCACACACACATGCACATGCACAGAGACAGACACAAGGACAGCACACACACACACACACACACACACACACACACACACACACACACACACAGACATGCACAGAGACAGACACAAGTACAGCACACACACACACACACACATGCACAGAGACAGACGAAACTAGCATTTTCTCTCCCCAGTCCCAGCCTCAGCTGTCCTCTTGCTTTTGGTTGGACTCTCTGTTAAAATCATTTCCAAATTCCTGCTCTAATCTGCAGCAGGCACATGAAGAATCTATTAGGGGGCCTCTCTGTTGCAGCTCTGGGACAGCAGCCAACTCTGCCGCTGGACAATGGAAATCCAGCTCAACAAAAACATCCTGCAGAAGAGAGAGAGTGACAGAGAAAGAGAAAAAGAAAGAGATAGAGAGATGTGGCAGGGCGGTTTTGGTCCACAGGACTGAATGTCCCTCATATGCAAAACTTTGGCAATCCTTTCTCTGTCCCTCAAATACAATTTAATGCATGGTGCATATGTACAAAGTATAGAAAGCAGTATATATACTGCATATATATATATATATATACAGTATGTGTGTGTGTGTGTGTGTGTGTGTGTGTGTGTGTGTGTGTGTGTGTGTGTGTGTGTGTGTGTGTGTGTGTGCAGTGGGTTTAAAAAGTATTCACTCTCTGGCATTTTTCACATTTCATTTTCTTACTTCATGGAATCAAAGTTGATTTAATTGGGATTTCTTGCCACTGATCAACACACAATACTATAACTAACTAAAAAAACTCCAAAGCCTTTTGTTAATTAATTACAAGTAAAAAATAGACAATAATGGATTGTCTGATTGTATTCTCCCCTTTTCTAAGACACACCTGAATAAACTCTGGTGCAATCAATCTTCAGAGGTCAATTGATTATTTGATTGGAGTCCACCTATGTAAAATGAAGGTGTTTCAGATTATTCAAATTAAATACACCTGTCTGTGAGAGGTCCCACAGTTACATTTACAAATAAGAGCTTCATCATGAATACCAAAGAACATTCATAGCAAATCCAAGAAAAGGATATAGAGAGAATATGGCACAACTGTGAATTTGCCTAGAGCAGGCCATCCTCCAAAACTGAGCATCCATGCGAGAAGGGCACTTGTTAGAGAGGCCACCAAGAGGCATATGGCAACTGTGGCAGAGTCTTCCATGGCAGAGATGGGAGAAACTGTCCATGGGACAACAATAGCCCGGGCGCTTCACAAACCTGCACTTTATGTAGTGTGGCAAAAAGAAAGACATTGTTGAAGAAACCTCACATGAAATCTTACCTAGATTTTCCCAGAAGGCATGTGGGAGACTCTCAAACTAAGTGAAGGAAGATTCTATGGTCTGATGAGACCAAGATTGAACTTTTTGCCACAATGTTAGGCTATGTTAGGTGCAAACCTAACACTGTGCATAATCCCAAGAACACTATCCCTACTGTGAAACATGGTGCAGGGAGCTTATGCTATGGGGATGCTTCAGAGACTCAAGAACTTGTCAAAATAAAGGACAAAATGGATGGAGAGAGGTATAGACAAATCTTGGAGGAAAACCTGCTTCAGTCTGCAAGAGACCTGGGACTTGAGAAAAGATTTAAGATTCCAGCAGGCCAATGACCCAAACAGCAAAAGCCACATTGGAGTGGTTTAAAAACAAAAAAAGCAACGTCCTGGAGTGGCCCAGTCATTTTATCTAAATTGCCGTTCACCAACAGTCTCCATCCAACCATCCTGGAGCTCGAGCAATTTTATAAAGAAGAATGGGCGAAAATTGCAGTGTCCAGATGTGAAAAGCTGACTCACCCAAATAGACTCACAGCTGTCTAAAGGTGCTTCTAGCAACTATTTCTATTTGTAATTAATCAACAAAAAGCTTTGGAGTTGTTTTTTTATTTGGCATTATAGAGTATTTTGTGTTGATCTGTGGCAATAAATCCAAAAATCCTTTTTAGGATTCCATGAAGTAAGAAAATAAAATGTGAAAATGGCCAAAGCGGCATTTATGCCAATAGTGAATACCAGTGGTGATTTTAGACCATATTTAGGGGGGCTTTAGCCCCCCTGTCTTTCATCTCAGCCCCCCTGAAAATGTTTAGTCATTATTTTCTAAAAAAAGCATTTTTACTTAATATTTTAAAAATACCACAGATAGAGAGTGATATTTGAATTTTAAGAGAGACCACCATTGTGGTGTTTATATTTTGGGAAATGTAACAGTAAATGTATAAAAATGTAGGCTTGTGCTTTGCATGTGTACATCTCACATTCTCATTGGGGGCTGAGCCCCCCTAAAGGTCAAATCCTAGACTCGCCCCTGGTGAATACTTTTTAAATCCACTGTGTATATATATATATATACACACTACCAGTCAAAAGTTTTAGAACACCCCCATTTTCCAGTTTTTACTGACATTTAAGCAGTTCAAGTCCAGTGAATAACCTGAAATGGTACAAAGGTAAGCGGTAAACTGCCAGAGGTTTTTAAAAAAAGTTCAGGTTACCAAAAACTGAAAAATAATGTACATTTCAAAGTTAACAAGTAGGGAACAAGTAATGGGTTAACGTGGGTTAACAGTCACTCTGTACAAGTTGCTGACTCTGGATCCAGCAAAAGAGCCCCAGACCATCACGCTTCCTCCTCCATGTTTGACAGTTGGTGTCACACACTGAGGAACCATCCTTTTCACCTAGTCCACTCGACGCCCAGGCAAGCTATTTTGCCAAAACCCTTTTTCAAAATTTCAAGATTTCAAATTTAGATTTTAATCAAAAGACCTTCTTCCAGTCTTCAGTAGTCCACTGGCGGTGCTTCCACTGGAGCCCAGGCAAGCCTCTTTTTCTTATTTTGCCATCTTAGCAATGGCTTTCTTATAGGCGGATCACAGCAACATTCGACCTGGTCAAACCTGCAGCTCAAAGTCTTCTCTTCACAGTTCAAGACAAAATGCCATTTTTGAAATCTTGACAATTAAAATGGAAAGAGGACAAGTTGTTTTAGAAATAATAGGAGGGACTGGAGTTTGGATGGAACACTAAATGCCATTTGGCAGGTGCATTGTTGGAAAGCAAAATAATATTAGTAGCTAGCTAACTAGCTGAAAGATGAGTGCTATTAATATAGTATTGTTCTATGTTTGCTCATAATGTTAGGACAGGTTTTCTTTAGCTGTATTGGTACAGCTGAAACCATATTTACCAACCAGGCTGTGGCCTGGTGTTACATTGGCTAGCTGTGGACCTGTGACAACTGCCAGCTGACAGTGCATGTGCATGCAATTCCCATTTGGGCAATCATGTGAAACAGCTAATATAATAATATAATTTTCTGGGTTTGAATGGAAGCCTTTCTCAAAACCTACAATAGGGTATATTGTGGGCATCATGGAAAAAAAAACTCATATCTCCAAAAAAATTAATTCTCAGGAACAGCAAAACAGTTTATTTTTTCCGTTCCATTTAGGCATATCATGGTTTGAAACAAGCTGAATTAGTTATTGAGTTATCAGACACCTCAGAGTTCACAGAACTGGATGAGAACTTTCAATTTGTCAATTTGTGTACAAAAAATTACTTAATGACAAAAAGGTCATATATAAATACATGTATATAAATACAATGTTTTTCAAAAAGACTACTGAAATGATTGATTCTGAACCCACTTAATTGTAAATGAAATTAAGTTTTAATTTGATGTGGTGCAATCATTTCAGTTATTTACCTAAGTATTTTGGCCATTTGCTTCACATGATTACCCAAAAGCCAATGGGGTTGTTTGATGAGAAAAGAATCTGCAGGGAAAGAGTTTCACTGAACCTACAAAGTATTCATTAGTGAACCTTGTAAGGGTCAATTCCATAATATACCTTATGTTTGTCCAGATCAATAAATATAGGGTTTATATTTAAACACTTGACCCTTTCCAAGAAGCCATAAAATTGTTCTCAAGCTCGAATTAGAAATATAAAATATATAAATATTAATATGGTATCTGGCTAATAATTTTTCAGAAAATTGCCCCAAGAGCTATTTAAAAGCACTGCTTTGAGGCTGCACCCTACATTGTTAATGTAATATAAACATTTACTTGTAATTGTAAGTTTAAATGCAGAGTATATCTGTATATTTGATCAATGGTAGACTTTCTGGCACTCAATGAGCAGTCCATGGCTGTGCAGTAAAAGAAAAGAGAAAGAGATGGGCATGTTTCCATACATTTATACCATCGCAGAACACCCGTTCATTATTGTGGAGATTACGTCAGTTTGATTGTGGTGGAGGGAAACGCACATACACACACAACACACACGGGGTACAATACTCTAATATTTTATGTTTGAGAACAGAAACCAGTTGAACTATCATGCTGTGAGGATATAGTGAAGACTGTGTGTATACAGGAGCTTGTAGATGATGATCATTTAAGTGTGTATGAGGACAGACTCGGAGAACACAGTGAGGTGTGGACAGATATTGAACGGATCAAGATTTTGAGCAAAACAAATGCAAGAGTGCAAGAGTCTTGTGTGAAGAGTAACATAAAACCTGGATGGAGAAGGAATCCTTCAGTGAAACACACTACCCAGCATTCTCTGTACTCTTTTATCCAGCATGTGAAAAGGTCACAGGAGCTACAAAAGGAAGTGAGAGAATAGGCCGAGGACAGACTGGCTCTGTAAGGAGCTCCCACCCCCCTTCCTCCCTCCCTCCCAGCCCCCCCTTCCCGCCATCCCAAGCCATTAGCATAGTGTGAGGATAGAGAGGACACATTCACAACACAACCTCAGAAAGTTTAATGATTTCTTTACTGGCTTGTACACAAACGTACAAAATTACAGCACACGGTCCCTCTCCACACATGATCACAGTGTTACAACATTCAAAAATAGAAACAAACAAAACAAACAACAACAAAAAAGAAAAACCAAATCAACACGATGGAACATCCACATCACTCATGAGACTCAACCTTTTGTTTGCAAAAAAAGCAAAGCAAACAAAACTTGGTCCAAAAACAATTTCAGCACTTTTCATTCATTTAAACCTATTTAGTCATTTTACTTGTGTGTCATAAATGTTATGACACGGTCAAGTGAAACAACTATGCATCGTGCAATTTTTGATACAATGATCTTACCATCAAATGTATTGTTCCCCTTTTATTACAACAGGAGGACTGCACTTCAGAAAAGAAAGTGCTCCAAGATTTTTCTCAGCTTTTATATATATTCATATATATAGATATACATACACCCGATCACAGAGATACAAACATCTTTGCAAACATTACGTTTTACAAAGCAACACACAAAAAAGACAATATAACCTGGAGCTTTTTATACAATAGTATTTTGTTGTGTTCTTTTTTTCTATTTAGAAAAAAATTAAATGTTGGTATGAAACCAACCATTAACAACAGTTATCAGTGCAATATTTAAAAAAAAAAAAAAAAAAAAAGATCTCAAGTTTAAGACAAGCGATGCATATTTTTTTTTTTTAATGTTTATACCAATCTGGTTCTCAATGTTTATCGCTTTTGTTTTCCAGGTACAAGGACAATCCACAATCCCTGGTGTCTCATTCGGCAATGCCCAGCCACACAAGGCCACATAAGGAGCAGGGGTGACATAGGGTACATCTAAAATATGACACCACAAATGCATGCAACACAGAAACACACACATGTGCACACACACACACACACACACACACACACACACACACACAACAATACACACTGGGCTTTTCATCAAATATCTCTGATGTAATCCTATTATCATTCTCACTGTTGTCTTTGAATTTAAAATAAAAACAAAGTTATATATAAGCAGCATTGAAACGAACATTAGGGTGCCATGACTTCCAAAATGCAGCAGGCAGTTTGTGTCTGTCGATTTTCCTGCTATAGTCATGTAGAATTAATGATAATATTCATAATAATACAGTAACAATAAAAGTTTAAAGTCCTGCTCAGTAGTAACTATTCGTTAGCCTCAGCTCCTGCAGTTACCAAAACAGGCACTAGGGGGCGTAAAAGGCTTCGCTTTTGTGCAACAAAGCTCCCTGCATTTTAAGTCATGCATTAAATTCTATTTTTGAAGCTAAATCAACATTAAAGATCAAATGAAACAGAAATGGAACGATAACACATGCGTTCAGCTGTTAAACTAGTATTTGCAATTCTTTTACCATGCCTTTAGAAGAAAAACATAAATAAATGATGTTTAGCTTGCTCGACAGAAAAAGTTTGGTTGTATTGTGGGAAATAAATTCCGAAAGGACCGAAAGCTCGTTCTGATGTTGTGGATGGGGATGTTAGTTATAACCTTAATCGTAGCTATTATATAAGTTTATTAAACGAATTCATTGTATTTAATCAAATTACACTATTATTGTTCAATTGTAGCCTACAGTAATTGAACCTCATGTCCACGCTACCACAGGCTCTTTCTCTTGTCCTTAATAATATGATGCCGATAATGCAGCGAGCGACGAACGAGCTAATATCAAATTTCTCCATCGACTCAAATATTCTTCGAATGAATCCTGAAGTGTCATCAAAAGCTGAAATCTTGCAATAACCTAAAAAGTCTAATACCCTTGAATACTATACAGTCGAGGTAGCTGGCAAAGAAAACCAAATATAAAGTAGGCTAGAGGAGTGTTCTCTTGAAAAATATATTTTGAAAAAGTGGTTAGATACAAATTTAGGCGTGATGTGGGATCTCCTCAGGGGAAATATTAAGAGACCGAAGCAGCTTAGACATCAAGTCACCCTAAACATTTTAACCTACAAATTTGTTAAGAACCACAACATAATTTAAATGCATCTTCTCAATGTACCTTCATAAATAAAACCCAGCCTGCATTCACAGTAATGACCAGGGCGTTAATAAAATACTGAAAGGAGATTATAAGGTATATTCCAAATGCGACTTTCCTGACGTTTTGATACAAAGCGAAAGCAGCGGTAAAACACATTAACCATTGACTCTGGTCTTACTGGCCTGAAGCTTGTGCCAGTCGTCTGCTTGGTGAAGGCAGAGCGTATTTATCTACTTAAAAAAAGAAACAAAGTAAAGCTATTTTGTACAGTACTTAAGAACTTTAGGCAGTTGTTATAATTATAAATCAATTAAAATACAAATTGGGCATCGTAATGCCGCTTTTCGAAACATACCAAATCGTTAGCCTAATTGATGAACCCAAATGTTAAAAAAACAGCATTTAGCCAGATAGATGGACTTCATTCCCGTGTTCACCTCTTCCCTTTCAGATATTCCAGCATGCAGCTATAGCATCAAGTGCCATCTTTATTCAAACAACAAATAATTTAAAAGGCCATACGAGTGAGCGGTAGCTACAGGTGAACACCATACAAAGCCCAATAAAGAAGCGTTTCATTTTAACAGCGGCAATAAGAGGTCTGCCCTCGGTGCGAACACCAACGTGTTTTAACGGTCCAGGTCTAACTATTTACGCATTCAAGAAAATGCTTAAGTACCAACGCAACAGCAGGGCGTTCCATTTTTCAAGATCTGTGCTGGAAGCAGACAGAACCATGTGGTGTTCCACTCACGAGTACGACAGACCCCCATTTGGCTTTAAAGAAACGGGATGTAGCCGTCTGTTTTGGCACAGCTAGGTAAATTGAAACGCAGGTTTACAAGAGCCTGGTTCTCCGTGTTTACCTGACAGCAAAGAAACGGCTCACCGTGCGCCAGATGAGTACTTTGCCTTGGTGATGAGGTATAGGACTATGTCTTGGTGTCCTCCAAATGCGGCAATATGCAGGGCACTCCACCCTTCCCTGTTGGCCAGACGAATATCGGCTCCGAATTTCACCAGCAATTTGACAAGTTCGAGATTCCCGTCAATGACGGACTGATGCAACGCTGTCTGTCCCTCGGGCCCGAAGGAGTTGACGTTGAACTCGCAATTTGTCATGTTCTGCAGGAGAGAGTGGAGTTCCTTTGTGTTGCCATTCTTCACTGCTTCTTGGAATACTCGCTGTGGTGCAGAACAAGTAGATATCTCCGCTTGGCTCATGGTGTAAATGGATTCAGAACGCGACGCCGTTTTTCACTGTGGGAATCGCCTTTCACAGGTTTACTCTTGACAATGAAGGGAATGAAATGCCGAACTAATGATTAATACGAATCAAGTACTTGGGTTTGTAATGGGAATTATGAGAAATAAGACAGGTATATCCCAAAAAGGACAGAGAAATGTACACACTCGGTGTGCAAAATATTGTCAATGGCTGAGAAATCCAAGCCCCTACAAAATGTTTAAACACAAAAATGTCTTTTTTAAAAGGTACTTTGAAGAAATCCAAATAAAACGATATATGTAGTCTCCCCTTCCGCTTCCTCCGTCGTAGTAGCAGCACCAGGGTTATTGCAGTTGTTAAGCAACAGAACTAGCGTTTCTTAAATCGTGAGAAAAAATAATTCAAAGTCAATATCTCCAAAAGACGTCGATCAACAGGCCGATGGAGTCTGTCAGGGTCTTCTTGTGAAATTACCTCCTTACTGCGCTTCACACGTCCCCCACCTTGATTCCCCTGGAGCCGTCGCGTTGTCTAGCAAGGGGTGACTGTGGGACACAAGATTGAAACATTTGATATAAACAAACATATGGCGGCACTCTAAGAAGTTCTAAAACGCTGATAAATACTTGTGTTATATATTAAACTATAAAAAGTGGCTCAGTAGCCTAAAGTAGACATTTGCTTGCCTGTACTCTTGGACGGGTCGTGGCGACGTACTTTGGAAATCCTCTGTGTGCCCCGTTGCTTTGCCTGTTCTTCGTGCAGTCCCAGTCAGTCTCTGTCTCTGAGCGCGCGCGATGGGGCTATTTTACGCGTCCTATATTTGCATAACAATGAAACTCCATAAAAACGAACTCCTGTGACATGGGCGGAGACCAAGGCAGGTAATAGGCTGTTGGATTCGTTTAGGGAGGGTCTAGGACCCTGCAATTGTAGAGAGGGCGTGTTTTGCGCACCAAACCCCCTGGAGAAATAAAACAAGCGTTGGTGTTGGTCACGCTCTCCTTCCCACCCAGAAGACAGACAACACATCTCAAATAAGCAGTAATAAAAGTAGTCAGTAATTAAAGCGTCCATATGAAAGAAATAGCAGCATTGCTGTAACTCGGACTTCTGAAAGCTTCAGCAGACTAAAGAAAACCGAAAATGATTTCGCCACCACAATGTAGACTACAAAATATAATGTTCGTCTGCTCCTCGTAGAGCTCAGTTAATTTGAACATCGTGATGAAAAGCTTGATTCCTAAGAACTAATGTGATGGATAACATCGCCGATTTATATTGCATGTTGTTGGGTGACGATAATAAACTAGGTGTTACCAAATACCAAATTTAAAGGTGAGTGGTGGTTCGAGATTTGGTTTGAGATCGTGGTTTGATATCATCTGAAACTGCAATGAAACCATGAAATACTACAAATGACGCATTTCATATATCACATTTTCATATACACCCGACGTTACTCTCAGACGGGCTCCTATGGTTTGGTAAAGCAATTTAGGATAGTGTGAAGTAGCAACTATTTAAAACGAATAATACAATTTGGGGAATTTGTGAAATGTTAATATTGCAATTTGATAGCGCTAAATTGTTTCCAAAGTTAAATCATATTGAAGATGCAGCCTGCCAACACTTCCGCAAGTTTTGCGAATGTTTGTTGCACATCGTTTTGAGAATAGTTCAGTGTTTTTATATAGGACAGTCCGTATTACTCACATCTTTCTACACAAAAACTAATAAAATGCAAAAATTGCCTATTCTATCCCATATAACCCTCCAATATCAAGGCTGTACAGTTTTGTGGGCTTTGTCAGTATATTGAATATAATAAAAGCTATAAATCCGCATAATAAATCATGGCCGCAGTCTCCTCGTTCCTTGACAATAACCGAATTGTTTCTGTGCGTGTCTCATATCCAGACGATAAGTAGGCTATACATTTGTTAATATGAATAAGGCACAAGAGAAAGAACTGAAATCAGTAGGCTCTATCAAGGAAATGAATGTAAATCCGCTCATCTTTATTTTTAGTAGCGTATGTGTTGCGTTTTACGTAATGTACACCGGTGGATATATCAGTTAACATAGTGACTATCGACACCCCCAATAAAAGGGTATTTTGATAACTACAAAGCAAATGCGATAGCACTTATTTAATTTATTGCCGGTTTATACTAAAATAAAACACCTTTCTCCTATTCAGATAGTGTATTTGAGTATGTAGGGCGGATATTCCTGTTGTTTTAAGTGACAGGCAGCGGTACTTCAAATGACAAAGCCTGCGCGACTTCCTGTGAGTGAAAAGAGGTGCGCGCGGCGCACAGAATGGCACGCAGCGCGCCAGCACCGTGGGAACCGGACGCCTGTGACTGCTCTATTCTCCACTTGCTCACATGCCGCAGTTTGGCGTGGAAACCCACAAAAGATTTACCGAGCTTTTGCTCCATTTGTTTGTAGACTCGAAACTCCAGACTGAAATGTGTCAATACAACCCTCCAATGACTTTTAGCCACCGTTGTTTCAGGGTCTTAACAATTCACACACCATGCTGCAAATACATAGCCTCATATGTGACCAGACTGTGCTTATAATAACTACGCAGTCTCGACTCATTTGCTTTAACACACGAAATGTCTGTACCAAATCAATGTGATCCATCTACTGGCTGGGTACAGATTACCTTTCCTGGCCAATAGGGATATGTTAATACCTTGCCCAGTTTTAGACAGACGTCACAGGAAAAGAACACAACAATTGGTCAAATTAAATTTCCTTCTGATTTGTTCCAGCTCATGCACTCAGGAGGTCCATTTTTAGCCAATGGTTCAAACTAAATGAAAGTTCCTCTAATGGTATTAAAATTGGCTTTAGTTTCATCCAAGTCTTTACAACAGAAGTGTTATTTTTAATTATGTAATGTTTGCTTTCTAAACTGCATCTGAATTGAGAAGAGCTCATTTATACCATAGGACTTTGGCAGGCCGATAAAAAAAATGCTCTGCAGCTTCTGGGTGAGAACAGAGTTTTTTTCATTACACTGCATTCACTGTGTCATGCATGAAAGTAGCACAAAGGTGTGTATCGTAGGGTGGCTTTACAGCTCTTCACCGTTTTTACATGCATTCTTTAAAACACAGTTGTTGGGATCAATAATCCATAGTAACTGCAGGTTACTTTATGTCTCAGGTGCACATCTTGCCATCCCCAACAACTACAATCTCTTCTTGAAAACTATGCGTGTAAAAGGTGTCTATACCTTTGAATTATTGGGAACCCGTGTTTATATGAAAGGCACAGCATAAAGGATGATATAAAGAGGTGTAGAAAAGTAAAACCACACATCAATACATTCATGTCAAGAAGCTTCAAAAGCTGATATCTTCCAAAAATCTATGATTTGATGATGATATATGATATAGCATAAATGTAGATGTGTGGTGGATGGGGGGGGGTGGGGTGGTGGTGGTGTATGCAGGCTTTTACTCCAACCTTTCCACAAGAATAAAAAAAAAAACACTTCTTATTGATGGAAGTCAATCGCTCCTTCTGTATGAAATCTGAAAAAAAGTTATTTCCCAGCGTGAATGTCACTGGTTGATAAAATACACACAACATGTGAATGCCACCCATGACATTCTCTGTGCATTTAAGTTGGTGGAGACCTTAAAGGTTCAGATAGGCTGCTTTGAGTGTTCAGATATTTGGGGTGTTTCAGTCGGTAGCTCTCAAATTAGTTTTCTGCCAAACATACAAAATCAGGTTGCACTCATAAAACAAGGACACGTCTTTTCAAATTCTCAAAAATGTTTTATTTTATTTTACTTTTATTACATTAAAAAAGTCTGATCAATGATCTGCCTGCCACAGTTATAACTGCATAGTCTCTCACTCTTGTCTCTTAAAGGCACACTTCTTTCCATAAAGCCCCTGGACACATTATCCTACTTTCTAACATGTCTCTTTCTTCCCTTGTATAATTTAGTTGCTTTAAATCACATAGCCTACAGTATATTGCTCATCACCTTGTTTTTAATCCCTTGCATCATAATTCTATTACTATTTATATC